>JASCZW010000847.1:0-40000 GCA_034211315.2 Aedes japonicus | reverse complement strand
TGTATGGAGAAGTTTTAGGACCGGAGAAGGTTTTTATGATGGTTTGAGACCCCTCCTCCTTATGAAAGGGATGGCTTCCTTACAAATGAAAGACTAATTTCTGCATAACTCAAGAACTAATCAAGCAAATAGAACCAAATTTGGACTGCGGGGATTTTTGAACAGAAGGTTTCTTTTTATGGCGCTTCGAGACCCCTGCTCCCTCTCTAAAGGGGTGAACTCTCATAGAAATGAATACACAGAAATTGATCAGATCATCGTTGGAATTTGTATGCAAGGGTTTTGGGATCGGGGAGGGTTTTTATCATGCTGCAAGACCCCTTTCCCCTGTGGAAGGGGGGCAGGTATCCCGTCCAACTAAAACACAAATTTCTGCATAACTCACGAACTTATCAAGTAAATGAAACCAAATATAGTGGTTCTATTTTTTTTTTTTTTTTTATTTACGACTCTTTACACCTGAGTGCATTCGTGTCGGTTTAGTGGTTCTGGAAGAAGTTTGAACTCCTTTCCTCTTAGCTAGGGGATGCTCGATCTATTGAAAGAACTACATTTTGCACAAGACTTTAATCTTAGGTTCTGCAAGAGAAAATCACATTCATGCTGACAGGGTACAGCGTATTTTGAAGATTAAACACTTTTTCCTTAAAATATCTCTACACCGAACGAAAAACCATGATAAAATTGACCGATCCGGGGCTTAAATTAAAAACATACATCTATGTTTTTTTGCAGAAAATAATTTCGTTTAGTTCTACTATGGTAATGTAAACATTGCAGTGGAAAAGACTGTGACCTGCCAAAATTTATGGTATTTCATGAAAATGCAGTAGTTTATACGGACGTTTTTGTAGATTGCCATTGTACTTTTAAAAACTGGCGAAGTCAGCCAAAACAGTAGGCACCAACTGACGATGTTTTACTGATATAAAACGGATTATTTTGTATGGACTATTTCTTGTACGGTTATGTTACTTTTTTTTGTTTTTTTTTAATGAAGATTGTATTTTGACGAAGTTTTTTACAAACGGATTATAATGAGTTGGCAATTTTATTTTTACATAATTTTTTTTTCTCACTTTTATTAACACTACAAACTATTTTGTTCGTCACGGTGATGATGATGGAAATTTGTTTCATGTTGTTGTAGTTAAAAAAAAAATAAAGAAAGTAGTCTACAATTGTTTGAGCCTCGCGCGCGGTATACAGGTATAAAGGACTTCTTTTTGCATTCATCAAAAAAAAATTGGCCTCTTATGCTTGAGAAGATACCATGAAATAGTAGTGGGTTGTCTGGCTGATTGTCCGGGAATTCCTTGCCAATTCTGTTGTGGTTGAACGTACAAGTTTGACAAGGACCGGTCCAGGATTTTTTCGGTTTGGAAATTTTCTTGATTTCCCTGGTTGGGGATATCCTTGGTCAGCCCAAAACTAAGCTGGTGGCTCCATTAGTGTTGGAACTGCATTGGCTCTGTAGCGGGTAGGATCGGATATTGGCTTGTCTTTTGATAATGTCCTTAAACGGGATTCTGTGATTTGAATTGTAATAGGATTTCCCGATCGCTGGGAATACTTGCGAACATTTGTGGTTGACATCAATAGCTTTTCACAATTATATCGCTGTAAAGCAAATGAACAGTTTTGGAAGAAGTTTACATCTGTAGATGAAATCAGTTCGTTTTTTTTTTTGCATAACTGGTTGAATTGCTTTAAATAAATTATCTAATAGATAAATCGTCTAGCTCAAACCTTTGTAGGGGTAAGTGGCGGGACCATCATCATCATCACCATTAACCACAGCATTTTTCTTACTGTCCTATTGAAAAAATGCCAAAAAAAAAAAACATTCTAAGAACATCAACGTTAGGTTCGATAAATTTATGCAACGCAGTCATCAACACTGTGCGTCTAAAGGAGAGAATGGCTCTACAGACTAGTTGGAAGCAAAAACAGCAAAAAACTGCTGACCAAAAATAGTTCATTCCTCTCCGAAGATAAAAAACTGTTCTTGGACAAGTGAAAACCATTTACACTGAAAAATTCAGCAAGAAGGCAAAAGTGTGGTAGGGAATATGCGAGTGTATACAGGGTGCGGCAGAAAATAATGCGAAAATGTTCAAACTTGAGTATTGGGTTAATTCGTGTAGCTAGTGATTTCTGTCGAAAGTGTATTTGTTTATGTTTACTTTCAAGTGCTGCATCCAAACATTCTATTTGTATTATTGCATATTCGTCAAAATGTTCGCGAAAGAAGTGATCACCAGTTTGTTGCTCTCCCAGAAGAAGCCGAAACAGATTGCCAAGGTAATTGGGTGCCATTAGAAAACAGTTTACCGCGCAAAAAAGTCCCTGCAGGATGGTCCTAAGCAGCGGAAGCCGGGAAGCGGACGTCCGCGCTTTGCACGCACGCCGAACGTGATCAAATCGGTCCGCGATAAAATTGCTCGCAACCCGGTGTGTTCTAGTAGAAAACTTGCAAATGAAGCCAATATTTCGGATAAATTCATGCGGAGAATCATCAAAGAAGACCTGCATGTATCTTCCAGAGCCAGAGTGAAACGCCACTTGATTACGGACCGGGTCAAGGAACTACGAGTGACTCGTTCCAAGAGATTACTTTCCTTGTTCAAGAAGGATAAAATGATAATCCTGTTCTCCGACGAAGAGCTTTTCAGCATCGATGCTGTGGCCAACAGCCGCACGGACCGGTTCATTTCATCGCAGAAAATGGAGAACGTTCCGGAAAAAGTGAAATTCAAATTTCAAACCAAACATCTGGCTGGTGTCATGATGTTTGGCTTGGTGGCGTCCAACGGTTTGAAAATGCCGCCTGTTTTCATTGATGCTGGAGTTAAAATCAATACGGAAGTGTATATTGGTATTTTAAAGGACCAACTGCTTTCCTGGGTGAAGGCCAACTTCTCCGAGGACCAAAACGTTGCCCTACAGCAGGACGGAGCGCCGTGTCACTCGTCACCAACCCAACAATGGTTGAACGATAACATGAAGTTTTGGCCGAAGGATTTGTGGCCCCTAGCAGACCAGATCTTAATCCGTTGGATTATTCGATTTGGGCATATGTTGAAGCATGAACCAGCAAAACATCACACCACATGGCAGTCGAAGGACTTCATTCGAAAGGCATGCTCTGATTTCCGGCGTCGACTCGAGGATGTTATTTATAACCATGGAGGACACATTGAAAATAAATGTTTCAAAGGGCTTTATGAAGATAACTGCACTCAAAAATTTTGATAGTATTGCTTGAACTGGTTGAAAATGGGATTTGAAAGAAATAGAACAAATTTTCTTATTATTTTCTGCCGCACCCTGTAAAATATCTCACCTGTTTATTAAAAAAGATAGCTATCCGTGATCGAACAGCATTTCAAATCTACAATATTTTGACATGATCTGGTTTCTTGCCTCTGCTCTTAAGATGTGCTAAAGTGATAAAAAAATATCAATGACGATGTGCTTCGCGAAATCCAAGCTGAGAAAACATGTTAACAAGAGAAGTTAAGAAAGGTTGACATAAAGTGGCAAAAACATTAGGAGATTAGTAGTATTAAGTCAAATTTCTCCGAAAAATTAAGCAGATTGAAATCAAAATGGAAAAAAAAATTTATGGTAAAAAATTTATAGAGTATGCTCTTTTTTTATTTGAGAAAAAATGTAATTATATTTTTCGGAACAGTCTATTGGGTCTTCCTACAGCTTCCGAATCCAGAATCACCCTATGGACCGCCCTCTGTCTGCCACTCATAGATGAATCTACCGTTTTCGCCATTTTTCGTCCGAACAACACTAATAGCAACAATTCATAACTACATGCAATCAAGAATGGCAACAATAGCACCCTCGTCATAAAACTCTGAATTGTTTAATTTCTTTCTTGTCTGCTCTCGTTCATGATTTATGAGCTGATGAACTTTTTTTCACGAGATGGTGCCAGCGCTAGAAAGTGCAGCGGTTGTTTTTTTTTTTTCATTTTTTCCACCCTCTGCTCTTGGGGCAATTCTCATAAATCAAAAATCAATGTCATAAGGTTATCATTTGAAGTTAATGTTGGACAATTTTTTACTGTTACTGCTTTGTTCGACGATATTTATATAAATAGTGAAATTCAGCTATTCACTTTTCGAATGAATGGATAATTTATTTACTCAATGTTTATTGGATTTGCGGACATCAACTCATCGAGCAATCAAATATTGATCTCAATCAGACGTTTCGTGTTGCATTTGGTAAAATGGCTTCAAATCAAGTGGAAGTCCGCCAAAGCATTTTTTACGGACAGCAGCAAAATCCAACGTTGTCGGTACGCGATCTTGCCAAGAAACTAAAACTATCAAAATATACCGTGTTTAGAGTCTGTAAAATATTTTTGAGGAGCTTTGCAACAAATTTTTGGCAAAACATTTCTTCTCGGAAGCCGGTGAGCAGCTGGACTCAAGTGTCGCAACGTCCATTATATGCACAGAAAGGAATAATGAATTTTAACAAAGCGCAAAAAAAAATTCCCTCGTTTAATTACAAGCCAAAGGAGGCGTAAACAACGAAATTGTTTGAAATCTTTCATGCACCATACAACAATGATTGCAATCTTTCATACAACAGGCTAGATTCAGGCGTTATCTTGCTTAAATTTACATGAAATATTTCATTATTTTCTTCATAATCTACCAGTCCTAGGTAACGCAGAAATTTATTTTTATCTGTGTACTCACTCAGATTATTTTACAGAAATCTGAAAAATTTTACCAAATTCTCCACAGTTGAACGTTCGGTAGTCCGATTTTACGGATTTCGGTAAAATTTTATCAAAATCCGGTAGATTCTTTACAGATATCTGTAAAATTTCACTGAAATCTGTTAAATTGGATTACCGAACGATCAGCTGATAAGAATTCAGTAAAACTTTATAGATTTCTGTAAAAAAAACATCTAAGTGTGTGCCTTGAATCTGTTTCTAGCAACTTTTCGTTGAATCCTAGAGGGTTTTGAGCTGTTTAGTGGAATACTTGTAACTATAAATTAGAAGAAAATTAGTAATCTCCATTTAATTCCAACTACCTTTGCTTATCTTCGACAGATACGCGTATTTCGTCTACAATGTGCAGACTTCTTCAGTGTCTCGTACTAATAACTCGAGTTAATTTATAGTAACTTTTCGTTGCTAGCACAGCGCATATAACCCTTCTCCAGATATGCCTCCATCTGCTCGAACTAGCTTTTCTTAAATTGAAGGCCTGGTCCGTAGCTGTCCGGGAGTTCCTCGAAATCGAACCGCCAGGTTAACTCAGTTTCAAATCTGTCCCAGACTTTCTTCGTTGTTTCTTTCTTGATTTGTAAATCTCTCCGATCATCCGTAGAGAACAGCTTTGTTTGCGGTTTTGTTCTTGTGTCTTCATGGGCAAGGTAGCTTTTAATTGCTTCGTGTAGCGCAGGATCTTCGATTGGATCTCCAAACCGCTCACAGTAGTGGAAGTTTAGTAAATGTCCCTTTTCCCCGTTCGCTCTCCCTTAGATGCACCATCCAAGCCTGGTTTTGACAGCTATGGGTTCACCTGGTCTACCTTCCTTCTTCACGAAGGGAAGTGTCAAGGAGTCCGCTACTGTGCAGTGGCCACCCTTGACCTTGTGAAAAATGCGTTCAATAGCGCCAGATGGATGGCCATATCCGACTCCATCGGCATTGTGGAAACATGGATGAGTTCCAGGAAACTCCATAAGACCGAGGTCGCGGTTGTTAGCAATCGGAACATCACGCGACAATTAGTGCAGGTAACTGCACAATCAAATGGAAGAGGTCCTTGAGGTACTTGGGGGTCATGATCGACGATAAGCTGTCATTTACCAGCCACGTTGATTGCGACTGTAAGAAACCTTCCATGGCTTTATGGGTATTATCCCGTTTGACGTCGAATAGCTAAGCGGTACAGGAGAACAAGCGTAGGCTCCTGGCCAGCGTTGCCCTTTCTGTAATGAGGTACGGTGAGCCGGCATGGGCCACCGCCCTGAGAACTAAGAGCTAGCTCGGCAAGATCGAAAGTACCCACAGGTCAATGTGACTGAAAGTGATCCGCGCATACCGCATGATGGCCGTGAGTGATCGTCCCCGGATAATCTTGCCCAGAGAATGTGTCAAGAACAGGACACCTGGAACGCGGTTAACACGGCAGCCTTTCAGATTGTCTTGGTGCTCTAGGAACGAAACGACCAGCGACAGGCTAGAGGAATCACATAACTACTAAAGTCCTATGTAGTTAAACATAAGTGGGTGCTTAACGCACAATAGCCCCCTCGCCGAAGTAATACTGAAAGGTGGTTCCGGGGATACCAAGGCTAGAGGCACGGGTGGATTTTTAGTGGGTTGAGGAGTTGGCACCCTCATTCCCACACCCTAGGTTCTTCAGGAGTCTGGATGCAAATTTTCCATTCCGTTAACAAAAATAGAAAGAAAAGGAAACTGTCAAATAAAGGTAGTTCAGCCCGACAAAAATATAATTGAAGGAATTGAACAAAACAACCTTCAAATCTTCCTCCATTCTTGACACATAGTTTTTCCAATTTATGCAACGTGGTTATAGATCACCGTCTAGGCCTAACTGCTCCACTAGGCACTCCGCAAACTAAGCAACCGTTTCGATGAATATGTTCTCTCCATGAAGCTTCACGGAAAATGAGAAATTGATAGTGCGTATGGTCCTCAGCCGCAACGGTTGATGGGTTCACCAGCTTCGAGTGCAGGAAGAGATGATGATGATACTGACAACTCCAGAATGATTTGTGAGCCACCACGATCTCCTTTCATGATCATTTAAGCCGTTTCGGTATATCTAGCTTTGTTGACGAACTTTCAACGCTCATTGTACGAATTAAATACAGTACAATCCTTCTCTCACTGATCCTTGCATCGTTCTCAGCTGATCCTACATTGACCAATTTTTCGATGTGAGAGTGTACAACACCACACTTTGGCTTGGGGTTTTCCACATTTCTGCTTGGAACCCCCCGTGACGTGGCTGGAGAACTTCATTATCTCGTTCATGAAATCTCCAGATGTCCTCATGTTGAGCGTAGAATAATTCTGCATGTATAACAGCCACTCCATCCTGATGTGGGGCGGAATCTTCTCCGCTAGTTCAACTAGCAATATCGGGTATATCGGGAATTGTTAATTAACATAGGCTAATCCGATGGAATGCCTGTAAAGGTTACGTGAAATTTTAGAGATGTCGTCCAAATGTTGCTGCCTCTACTGAATCAAGGGCTAATTGATGCAGCAGGGACTCAAAGGGTTTTTTTTTCGTCGATTGCTGGTCAGGTTCACAATCGGGTGTATTCATTTGTACCGATTTTGGTGATAAGTAGTGCTTACCTGTAAGTAGTGGAATATTCCTGGGTAGGGGTCTGTTCGGTTCACCAGCGATGAAGGTTGCGTTCAGTTTTCTGGTTGCCGGCTTAGCTTATGAACTGTACCTGCCGGACACTGTTGCTGACATCCTTCCGGGACATTCTTCTGTTCAAATGGTGGAGTGAGTCTCTTGAGGAACGTTGGGGGCTTTGATCGTTTCATGTCCGATTGAATGAGAGGCTGATTCTCGGCCCTTTTGGATTGCATCTACGGCGCCTTCACTCTGGTTGGGAGGTTGTTCGACCTTTTCACGACGACTAACTGCTTCCTCCTCTTCCAATTTCGCCTCTGCGAGGTCGTGTTTCTCCTTCAAGTGGCGCTATTTTTTCGTTTCGATGGCTTGTAAATATAAGGTTTGCTGTTCTTCCAAGAACTTCAGTCTGAGGATAGCTCGGTTGGCCCATACCGTGGACATTTATAAAGCGATAATCGATGCTGAAAACGGTAGACACTCGCAATACGACCTGCAATATCTCTCTATCGACTTCGTTACACCCGCATAGGTTTGGTGCCGCCACGACGAGCATGATTCACACAGCACATAACATGTCATAACAAATTGATGATAAACAGCATGTCATAACAAATTGATGATAACTCTAAATTTTTGGTGCAAATAGGTTTTAATTAGATAGTTTAAACAATTCAAGGTAAGAAAACATTTAGTAATACAAATTTAGCTTTGCAATTGCACGCTGTAAACGGTTTGTGCTGTTTGTTATTGAATGATGACTCAGCGGCCGATGACGTTCGAAGACGTTTTTTTGCGGTTGGATGTCATTGCAACAGTTGACAGCTCCCGTTGATGGAGGACGAAACATATGTGCTCAAAGGCTCCATGACTCAAACAGCTTCCGGGTCAGGCCTTTTATACCGCAATGCAAAAACGGACAAAAAAGGTGTCGAAATTTCCCAAGAAGTGTTTAGTTTGCCAGGCCATATGTAGTTGAGGTCAAAAATTTAAAAGTTTCGTCTCTACCGGCACTATCAATAAAGATGTGTACGAGAAAAATGTCTACAAAAGTTGTTATAAGAAGCCCTGGCTCTCCCGTTTATAAGAAGCCATGACTCTCCAGCTCTGTTTTGGTCTGATTTGGCCTCCTGTCACTGGGCAAAATTTGTGCTGGAAGGATAACCCGGATAAAAATAACCACACAGAAACAATACAATAATATAGAATAACATTTTACTCTATTTCCGCCCATGAATCTTATTGTTCGCGTATCGGATAAATAAAAAATGCGTATTGTCATTACAATAGATCTACAATTCACTCTATATGCTAGGATTTTCAACAATTGTGAAACAATACAATGAGTAGTAATTGACTCAAATTTGTTCGGAAAATAATGATTTTTTCTATAGTAAAGATACATAACAACCCCCCTTTTCTATTGTGCATGCCTCAATTTACATTAGATTCTATTGTGGTAACAATAACTTCTATTGTCTTCCTATCCTTGTGAACTATACAATTAATTGTAGACACTATAGATTTTATTGTATGGTTACAATATATTCAATTGTAAATCTATGAGAATTTTTTATTCGGGAATCCACCAGAGCGACTTCAGTCGAGTTATTAGTACGAGACGCTGAAAAAGTCTGCACATTGTAGACGAAATACGCGTATCTGTCAAGATAAGCAAAGGTAGTTGGAATTGAATGGAAAATACAAATTTTTCTTCTCATTTCTCGCTACTTATTGTTGAACGAGGGACTCCAAATGATTTTGCTATGTCATGATGCGACATAGACGGATTTTCCTCACTATTGTGCAAAATTTTTTCACGCACTTGTTGTTCTTTCGACTTCTGTCTTCTTTCTTGTTGTTCTGTCTGACTTTCAATACAATACTTTTGTGACAGCGAAGCGTAAGTCAAAACGTTCATACACACACAATGGCATTGCGTTAGCGGTTTTGCTGACATGTCAATATAGACAAATAAATGAGATGTGGCTTATAAAACATGTCTACATTTTGCTGTGCACATACCTTACACTGAAAATTTATTTTAGTATATATTACGAAATCGAAGGTACTAACTAACAAATCCATTCGTTGTTTTCTGCAACAAAACTGAATTGTACTATTTATGAAGCTACCTTACTAGTTAATGGCACACGCGCAACTGTCAAAACCACGAAGCATTTGTTGAAACAGAGAGAACATTCGTGCATGGTACGATAACAACAAATATTTTGTTTACATTAAAAAGAAACGTTTCTCCGGTGGTTGCATGAATGACAGACAGATCTACTTTATCGACTCAAAATGCAATTGAAACAAAAGCGCAACCACGTGGAGCTGTCCCGCGTTTTTTAATGTTTCTGACATAGGATGCGATCCTGTATTTTTGGAAAGCATTGATCCTGAATCCGTGGTTGATCTCACTAGGCCATGGTGGCTTGTGAGAAGATACGTGATTAATGAGTATGATGTTATAGCTCTCGACAGTGCTTTAATAAATTATTCCCGCCCATCTCAGCAGTGTAACCAACATTCAAGGAGCGTGATAATAGAGAAGCAGCGATTGGCTGGTCTTCACTAAATCCATTTCGCGCATTATAAAAAAATTATAATCAAGCGTGTATAGTCTCGTGGGACTGTGTCTCGTCTCTGGATCCCCATTATACAAAAAGGTGTAATAATAGCATTTCACCAGACAAAAAGCAACATGAATGTTTCATACAATATACGAGACATTTATTCTATGTACAAAATCCATGTTTACGAAACGAGAGAAAGCTATTTAACGAAAATAAATGTTCAGTGTACCTATACTTATGACTGGTGTATGATGAATACATGCAGTAATATGGGATTTTTGTGTAAAATTGACTGAAATATATTATAATTTGAGCAAAGTGGAAGAAAAATCATACTCAATTGCTCATTCCTAATTGAAAGAATGTTGGTCAATCCAGGAAAAAAAATCAAACTTCATTATCCTGGAGTTTGCGCTAGGAAATTGTTCGCCAATTACTGCATAATGAATCCTATAAATGAAACTATTACCACAGTCTTTGCATACAAATGGTTCCATTACGGCATCCAGAATGACCCGATAGACTTGATAAACGAAAGCTGACCATAAAATGGTTCTCGACCGGGCGCGACAACCAGCGATTGGTAAAAGTGTGCGGACACAAAATATGCAAATGGCATAATTAAAGGCTATGAAAGTCTGAAATTGATGTGACCATGCGTGTGAATCTGGTGGGCTGCCGGGTGGCTGGCCATCGAGTATTTGAGGTCACCCCGGCAGCAGCCCAGTAGCCGGAACAGAGCGGAAAACAATTAATTTCAATTTAATTAATTGGCAAAACGATGAAACAAAACGGCGGAGGTTTCCCTGGATGTGAGGTAGTTGTAATTAAAAATTCATAACAATTACTGCATTGCTATCAACGCTTTTCGTGTTGAAAGTGAGAGTAAAGGGGTGCGTGATATTTGACTTTAATTATTTATTTTCTATGCTAAACCATTGAATTGATGGGTGTATGCACGAAACTTAATATGTGAGATACAAGACAAAGCTTCTCTCATGGACAAACAGTGATGTTCAGAATAATAAGGCCAGAATCCCGATCTCAATTTTTTTCAAATTAATGTTACTCGTTTACTATTTTGAAAACACACATCCATCCCCATACATAAAAAAATGAACAAAGTGAACGTTAAAAGTTCTAATCGCAATCAACGGTACTTAGTGATTTTACAAAAAAAAAATACAGTAGGAATTATTCGTTTGTTATTCGTTGAAGAAGCACAGACAATCAATCTTAAAGCATTTTAAGAAGGCCCGTGAATCGAGTCTGACCGATAAATTTCCATTATAGACTGTTTCAAACATATGTTATCCACATATTTTTCCTTCAAAATACACTCAGTAGCAAAAAAAAACCGAGCAAAATGTTGCTTCCGAAAAACGCCATGTTCAACCTTCTGTAACTTGTCAATTATTTATAGTTTTGTCTGAAAATTTGACATCATTATGAAAAATGTATAAACCTTATGTGGTCAAAATTTCATGTAGATAAGATTTATATATTTGATTTTTTCATGCTATGAAAACTCTAAGTTTATTAATCTTATCATCATGAAATTTTGGCCACATAACGTTTATATATTTGTTATAATGTTGTTAAATGTTCAGACAAATCTACAAATAATTGACAAGGTTACAAAGGTTGAACATAGAAGCAAAATTTTGCTCAGCTATTTTTTTGCTACTGAGTGTTTGTTTAAAATTGAGTATCATTCAAACAAACAATTACTTCTTTAATGTACGAGCTCAACTTGAACATTGTGAATACCGGATGAAATTTCTATAATCTCTTCACGAAGTTTCTTATTTTTTTACCAAACATTTCTATTAGTATCGGACTAATCTTTCAACAAAATTTTTTGCCGCTTCAGCAATTTTCGTTTGGTTTGAACTCTGAATTGCATTTTTTTTTGTGGACCGTCTTCAAAACTTTTCTATTATTACTTTTTATTTAATTATTATCAATACACACACAGATTTTTTAAACATAAAACTGTAAAATTCTACCGAATTCTCAACAGCTGAACGTTCGGTTAGCCAATTTAACAGACTTTGGTGAAATTTTAAAGTTATTTGTAAAAAATTCTCCGGAATTTGTTAAACCTTACCGAAATCCATTTATTCGGATTACCGAACGTTCAGCTGATGAGAATTCGATAAAACTTTAAAGATTTCTGTAATAAAAATGTAAGTGTGTAGAACTTATGTCTTTCTCAACCAAATCTATAGAGGAAAGGCTTGTAAGATGGAACGGCGCCACTTTTGACATTCATAGTGACAACACGATCGCGCTGACAAGTGTTAACCTCATTTTTTAACTATTTTTCAATTTTCATTTGCTTTTGGAGTGAATACACTCATTCGATCTAGCTCTTCCAGGTTTCATTGTTCGATAGTGGTGGAATAACTAAAATAGCAATTATTTCTTGTGCTTAGTAAGTGGAAATTTACCATCGATATCAAAAGGTTAACATATGTGTTGGCTAGCATTTTTGGTGTATTTTTATGATCCAAAGGCATTTCCAAATAAATCGTAAAGTGAAACAATTTTTTGATGTTTTGTGTTTATGGCGTCATGTTTGTAAAATAGAACACTGTTGAGCTTGTACGATTGAACACTTTTTTTTCGTTTTAAAACATTTGAATGACGTTTTTTATGTTTAAAAATGCCATGGAATCAATAATAAATTAAAATATAACAATAAATTTTTTGAAATTGCAATTTTCGATGCATTTCGAAAAAATTCCATAATTTTTTTTTGATGACTATAAATAATCAGTTCCGTGGGCAAACTTGGAGCTCTTTTGTTCCTCTTTCGAAAAATCCTCGAAAAAATAAAAATTATACATCTCACGAGCAAAAAATCGTGTTCCATCTTAAAAGCAATTTTTTAAAATTGCAATATTGGATGGATTTCGAAAATAGGCCATAAGTTTTTTTTGATAACTATAAATAATCAGTTTTTAAGCAAAGTTTAAGCCTTTTTGTTCTTCTTTCGAAAAATGTCTTTAGATCCTTTAGAAAAATAAAAATTATACATGTTACGATCAAAAACCGGATCGTGTTCCATCTTACAAGCCTTTCCTATACCCTTTTCCGTGAGTCAATTAGGAGCTGTTTTTGCGTATTGCGCCCACACTAAAACAGACCAAAACAGTGGAGGACACTTTGATCGATAGATTTCCATTTATAATTCCGGTAGGTTAAACACATGTATGGTACCGATTGTTGTTTGCCCATTTGACATATATTATATAACACTATATGTTAGGATAAAGGTAGGGACCATCAGAGCACCCGATTGAAGCGAATTGGATAGGAAGAGTGGGACTGCCAACTTCCTGTTGTTAACATTTCATGAAAAGAGGGTGGGCTCTTCTCCCCATCTACATCCAAAATAAAAACTCATGATTATATTGCAAAACCTCAAGATTTGGTGGCGATTTTCGTAATGGATCGTAACTTGGAGAAAAAATGCAACAAGGCTCGTGGGCAAATTTGCATTATTCCAACGTTGAAATATTTCGGATCCAATTTCCACTACGTGTGCATGTATGCGTAGCGACTGGATATTATTACACGCACACATAAATACGTTAAGCTTGTGTGCGTTTAACAATTTCACTTTTATACTTACCAATACATATGCATTTACTGTCAAAATTGCCTATCCAAAACAAAATATGTTTTCTCCATATCAAAATAGGTAAGTGAAAAGAAGTTGAGTGATTTATGAGTTTCTCAGATTGTTTTTTATTATCAGATTAATTTTATTTCGAAATTGAACGAGTTTTCTTCAAAAGCGGCACAACGCAGGATTCTATTTTTGTTTTTTACATGTACAAAAGCCACAAGAGCACTAAGGAGAAGCAGCAGTACCATGGGAATTTGACTGAAATTATTCATGGTAACATTAAATTTTTTTAAGCTGTATATAATAAGGTTTATCAAATTCTTCAAAGTATGAACAAATAATACGATTTTTTTACTATAATACACTGCCGTGAAACGCATATCAGTCCCATATGAATAGGAAATCAAGCAAAGATGGGACTGATATGCGTTTCACGGTAGTACAATGAAGATGCAGTTCCTATTTGTATCGCCTATTTAGATATATCTGTAATCCTCGTTCTCGGACATTATAGGTCTTACTAGTTGGTAAATGCCAGAACAATCGCACCCTTACTGGACCAACACTCATAGTGATCATAGTGATCTATAGATATCGTTTATTTATGAAACGAAGCTCACAACAATTTTCTATACTCTATTTGGTATTTTTGATTGGTTTTATGTATACGCAATCAAACGATAATATATACTTCTTACATGATCTACGAAAATAAATATTAATTAATAATAATTAATAAATTATAGTTAATTTGTTGAAAAAATATATATTGTTGCATAGGTGTTTTTAAAACCTGATTATTTGAATGTTGCCTATTTCAAAATCAAGTTTTGGAAATACCTTACCTTGTTTACATAACATTATACGTAATTAGTTATAATTTTATTTTAGGTCAATACAATAATACATTTACTAACAACTTCTCCAATGGTTCAATTATCCCAACCAAAGTATTTTATTTATATTATTAGGAACCGGTTAAATTTTAGCATGAAGCCTTTTACTTTTTTTAAATACTAATTTAGCTACTATCCTTCATATTGATTAGCAGTGACACTTGTTATGCGTGCACAAAAATGGACGATGCGTTGGTAAATCAGTTTAATGAATTTATTTTTTACTAGCTGTGCCATTGCCTGACTTTATAATATTCAAATTGTTAAATCATATTTTGTCTTCAAACACGGCATCCTGAAGAGCCTGAATTGGTGCACAACCTCAAGAAAATCCTAATATTTACCAGTACATAGTTGTTCATTGTTAAGATAATTTTGTGTTATTTGAATCCATGCTATATTACAAAAAATAATTCTCTTATACAATATTCTTTTATGTAGTCTCAAACAAAGAGATTATTAAATGTATCAACTGTTTTTTTCTTATTGCTTATAGAACGCACTATCCTATATTTAATGTTTGACATATTTCAACAACAAAATCTAAAACTTACCGAAAACATCTTATTTTTAGATATTCAGGTTAACAAAGGTGTAACCGTGCCCCAGATCCATTTCCACCCTTCTGATCTTCTCTCATGATGGTAAATTCAGCATCTTCAACCTTTATCCAGCCAATATACATTTTTATGTTGTAAAAACCTAAAATGAAAATATATCATTAATTTCGATGGAATTTCAAACAACTTTTAGAACTTACCGGATGAAAATTTTTTTTGGATTAAGATTCCAGTGTATGATATAAATTGTTCTCGGGTTTTCAGGGGTATTATGCATAGCTGCCATCATAAATTTTTGTTCAGTATCTTACTATCCTTCAAAAAGTACCCTGCAACCGTTACTAAGTGGCGCAAGTGAAACGAACATGTTTTTGATCTTCGATATCTCAAAAACCTGATGAGCCAGAAAGATGGAATATTAGTTATACTTCTTTTGATTATCATACATTACCTGAAAGTAGCCTTTAGAATTCATTGTCCAGGTGGTGCTGGTGAGCTATTTTTAGAACTTCTGTAACTCAAGTACCTGGAGTGTTAGAAGAATGGAATCATCGTGGGAGTATCAACGGCTGGCTTTTAAAATTTGATTCTGAGTGCTATAATGGGATCTTATTGGAGTAACAAAATTATTGTTAGCCTTTTTATGCAAAATTTACTTTTATATAATTTGGCCTTTAGCAGACCTTTCCAAGAAAATTAAAAATTTTTATACATATTTTGACATATGATTTTTGAGCCTACTAGTTGGACACTCTACTATAGTTGAAACCGTTTCTATGTTACACATGCATTAAAAATAGTCTAAAACTTTGCTTTTTCATTTAAGAACTTCTAAAAACATCATTTAAATGCATTTATCACGAAGATTACAACCTCCTTGCTCAACTTTTTCTTAAGATACAGATGTTCAAAAACTCGTATAGGGGAGCAGGAGCTCACATAGATGAATTTATTCTCTAGCGTAACTATATTTGACATGAATTTTCTACTGAAACTGTTTTTATTTTGTTTTCTCGGACCAACAAGATAATCTCAACATACAAATTTCATTAGAGTGACAGTGATTTTAACAGATATATTTTGGCTTCAATAATCCTAGCTTACCGTTATTTAATTTATGACTGTTTTGAGGAAAATTAATTAAATCATTTAAATTGAAAAGTTCGATAGCACTTTCTGTTTCATTATCGATAAAATAGCATTGCATGATAATATTAAACTCTTCTGTTGTGATTAGTTTAACACCTGCGTACATTATATTACTTATAATAATTAGAAATTCAATTCGTACAAATCTAGCATCTATTTTGAAGTAAGTGTCTTGATTAAGTTTCATGTCATCAAAATAACCCGCTTTAGAATATTGACAGTAGCGGTGAGAACAAATCTCTGTAGTATTAGGTATTTTCAGTTGTTCTACAGAAATTTGTTTTGGTTTCAGTAGAGAAAAATTGTGCTCTTGATACACCAACATAGAATTCAAAGCGTTCTTGTACATTTCCTTTATAACAATTGATTGGCTAAGGTTCTTCCTGTTGAACGTTACTCGTGAATACTGTTTAACCTCTCTATTTTTACTTTCTGCGCGTCTGGTATCCGTATACTGTAATGGACCATTTTTCATTATAGCTGAAGGATAATGAATTAGAGAGTGCAGTTTTGGTTTTAAGTTTACATTGAACAAAGACATAAAAAGTTTATGATGCTTAGTAATTAATATTTTGAAGTTCATAATGTCTACTTCAGAAAACGCGGGTGCAAAAGTATATTCCATCACGTTTCTCAATGTGATGAAGTAATGCCACGTTTTATCACGTTGTGGAACCAAATCACCTATCATTAGTGGTAAAAATTCAACAAACACAAAGATCTCACATGAGGACATCTTCAAACATTTATCCTGCAGTTGTGCATTGGTAATATCTTCAGGAATGTTTTGAATTTTATACCTTCCGTAGTCGAAAAGATTTTTCCGCTGATTAATTATTTCTAGGTTGATAGCTTCCGGATAATCTTGAATGAGCTTAAACAATACCAAGGCAGTGGCGTAAGGACATATTCCCTCACCTAGGTCATGCATAGGGTCAAAATTCAATGCATCGATAACATCAAACTTAGGGATGTCTGCAAAAGGGCACCTGATCTTGATTCCAGTTTGTTTAATATCGCGTGTTTGTAGGTCAATATGGTAGTTATGTTCATTTCTCAACATAGCCTTGTTTTCCATGTCCATTACTTGCATTTCTGCTTTAGAAGAGAAACAATATCGACAATATCGGTTAGCCTGGAAACTAGTCGTGAAACCACCAATATAGTTTAACGAAAGGTTATCCCCTATAAAAATGAAGTATATGAATGATTCCACGCCAAATCGGTCGGGTTTAGCTCTTTTGCAGCACTAAGACCAAAGCATTGCAAATTACTTGGCAGCACAGGTTCTCATAACATTTGTGTTTGCACCATTCATGAGAACATTAACTTGATGCTTCATGGTCTTAGAAAATATTCATTCGAGAATGATTATAAATTGTGTTTTGAAGAAATATTATGTAGCTCATCAACTAGAACTAAAAAATGTTACCTCCGTGAATGCGAACGATGTCCAGGCTTTTCAGATTTTGAGAGTAGTTTAACAGACAAATTAGAAAAACGTGGTTTAGTTGAAATATCTTTTGAGCAATGGATTTCAACTGATAGATGTAGTTTAGAGACACTTGTTAAACCAATTGATGAATTTATTGCTTATTTTTGTGAAAAGTTGGAACAATTAGTATCCCACGATTTTGTCAAATCTCAGCAGTCTAGTTTCTTGAGAGATTATAAAAGTTGTCTTAAAGACGGCGAAGTAATAATAATTTGTGATTTTTCTGAAAATTATTCATTTGTTTTTCAAGATGCTGTTCAAAGTAGTTATTGGAGTAATGAGCAAGCCACTATTCACCCTTTTGTCATTTATTACACGGAATCTGGAATACTTAAAAATATCAGTTTCATTGTTATCTCAGAAGTGTTTAAACATGATACGATTGCGGTGCAGGTGTTTATTTCAAAACTAATAAGCTTTTTGCAAACAAAAATTAAAGTAAAGAAAGCTACGTTTATGTCTGACGGGGCAGCATCCCAATATAAAAATAGGAAGAACTTTGCAAGCCTTTGTAAGTTTAAAAAGAAATACAATATTGATGCTGAATGGCATTTTTTCGCAACATCCCACGGTAAGGGACCTTGCGATGCAATTGGTGGTACATTAAAACGAATGGCAAGATATGCAAGCCTTGCTGTACAACATGAACACCCTATAAAAAGTGCATTAGAGTTATTCGAATGGGCGAACCAAAAAAGTGATGATTGTTTAACAAAAATGTCGTTTTGTTATGTATCACATGAAGAGTATGAACAGGGGGTAGCAGAATGGAATGAAATTTACCGACAGACTAAAACGATTGCAGGTACACAAAAGTACCACTCATTCGTTCCAATTTCAGAAAACGAAGTTTTTGTAAAACTGTTTTCGAATGACGAAGAAGGCAGGATTCATAATATATATAAAAGCAATCAATAGTTTATATAATGTTTATGTAATATTATCAATGACCGAGACTAATAAATGGTATATATAAATATAAATCCAACCATTATTATTTTTGTCTTATAACTTTAAGTGAAGCTTTTTCAATCGACGAGCTGATAAGAGTAAGTAAGAGGCACATACATGTGTATTAAAAAGGCTAAAAACACAAGAGAAACAATCGTTAGCTATTGTTGTTTTAATATCACGAGTAATTTATGAAAAGGGCGTATTTTTTGAGGTTTTGAAATTTTATTGAAAGAAAATAAGAAATATCTTGAAAACGGTTGCGTTTACGTGGTTTATCATTATCATCATTATTGTTTGTAATGATCTCCAAAACCATATTGTAATATCAAAATTTATTTATAAGAATGAATAACCAAAATTTGAAATATACACCAAAGTTCGCTATTTGAAAAACTTTTTTATTATAAGAGCGTCCATCCTAGAGTTTTTTTTAAAACGTGTCTTTTTTCCTCAAATTTCCATACAACAAATTAAAAAAATATTAAAAATATGTTTTCTTAGATATTTTTTTTTAGTAATTATTTTTGATTTTTCTTGATGAAAAAAAAAATTTTTTTTCTGTGTATATTTTTTTAAGAAAGGCTTTTTAGTTCCCTACAGTTCCCTCATATAAAGTTTTTCTCTAAATGTAATGGTTTTTGAACTACGATTTTTGAAGTAAAATGTTGGAAAAAACACATACGCCCATCTCAAAAGTTACTCTTGAACCCAAATTATCTTAACACCAGTGGAATTTTTTTTTCCAACGTACCGAACTCATGTGCCAAGTTTCATCCAAATCAATGATGATCGGGTATGATTTTTGGGATTTCCGGCACATTCTGGATGGAATCCCTCATATATTAAACTCAACCTACACGTTATTATCAAATGATTATTACCTGTCAAAACACTAAGCAATGGGTAAATTGTTATACGTCCCTTTTCTGTCATAATCTCGATTCCTGTATTTTGCAGCATGGTTAACTTTTCAATCAAACGATTGAATAAGCGTTCCGGTCTTATTTTCTTTAGTTTGGAATTGATGAACATAACTGGAAGCAAACTTGACAGTTTGCCTCTAAATCTGTTAGGAATAACAGGACAGGATAGATAAAACACGCATTGGCAATTCTTTCCCTTGTGAGCACCCAACGTGTTATCGGGATCTAAGTCATCGTTGTATAGAAAAAATGGTATGTAAATCTTGTTTTTATCAAGATTAGCGATTCTTTTTTTCCATGCTGATCCCTGAGTGTAATTTCGTATCTTTCCACTTTGGTCATTGCGAAGGTCTTCCATATTTTTTAATGTTAGCGTTAACAAATTTTCTCTTTCGAAAAATAATTTAATCATTGTTTCCAGACACGGCATTGCAGTAATACTTTTTTTGCAACCAAGAACACGCTCTCTAATTTTAGTTATAGGAGCAAGAACGCTATCTACTATTTGAATTTCAGGATCGGTGAACAGGTTTTTACTTTTCAAGAAGTCTTGAAGTTTAGCTTCCGAGTCTAATGAAAATTTCGTTATTGTATTTCTCATCGTTTCGTCGATTCTAGACACAAGATCTTCATCTGCAAATCTTTTTATTTCGCCACAAATATTTCGGACCAACTTCTCTGAATATTCGTTTATGACTTGAATTATTTCAACAGCTTTTTTGCGACTCAAAACACTATCCGCCAATAACATCAAAATTGGTTTTAATAAACACTGATCAATTGTTGGAAATTGCTCATTGATTTCTTCGGCTTTATTGCTATGTTCTTCTGCATATCTGGTTGAATCTGTATCATGAAAATCATCTGTTGTTGCATTATCCAGTAAATTTGTTCCTTCATGAGGTTCTTGAGCAGTGTTTATATCCATATTGTATGCCGGTGTTTGAACGACCTGAACACATTTCAAGAAGTGTGTTTTGAATCGTTTTAATGTGTCAAACCTTCTAAAACAAATGCACGGAAATTCACGCAATGTCTTGTGCCTTTTAATGTGATTCAGGAAATCATTTTTATCGGCATATCGATTTTCACACCCTGGACATGAAAACATTTTGAAATACTGAAACAGAAAGTTAAAAATAGATAAAATCATCAAAATGCAATGTCTTAATACACTGCTGGCCATTAAAATAGGTGTGCAACTACAAGAAATCGATTTGCATGAACAACGCCTATTATTGCATCTATAGCGTTACCATGCCTTCTCTTCGCCACAACATGTTTTGTCGTTTAGTCACCTTTATCAGCCTTTTTGACGTTTAGTCACCTTTCCCTTTCTGACAAATGTAGAGGAATGATGGTTTGTTTTCCTCCAAATGGTTTTCCTTATTACTTGCACTCTTTTGATCTGAAAGGCGCTGTAGTGTGCGTGCTTTAAACGTCACTAAGCCTAGTACGTAACACCTTTCTCTGTTTGTTTTTTGGATTGGCCGTTGGAGTTATGTCCACTTTTAGGTTATGTCCGATTGCTTTCATTCGGTGTTTATCTTTTACCAGTGATGAAGGAGTTTAGTGCTGTGGTGATAAAAAAGTTTTTTTGAAAGGTGAGCACCCGGGCGCTATTTTCAAAAATTTGAAAAACCTCGGAGTTAAGCGGGATTTTGTGTACCCGGGTGCTGTACCGTGACACCTGCTCGATGGATGACCGGAAGAAATCTTGTCGTACTCGTACGATGCGGACTGCACGAGTTGTTGAAGTGGTCAGGGAACGGATTCGACGACAATCACAGCGCTCTGTACGTAAAATGGCCGCAGATCTAAATGTTTCAAGATCGTCAATGCACAATATACTGCAAAATGATCTTGGATTTCAAGCTTTCAAGAAACGTAAGGTTCATGGAGTTTCGGAACCTTCCAAGCAGAAACGACTCGAAAGAGCAAGTCTGCTTTTGTCGCGGCACGGTGGGGAAGAATTTATCTTTTCCGACGAAAAGTTAATCGTCTTGCAACAATTCCACAATGTCCAGAACGACAGATTGTGGGCTCTCTCTACGAGAACTGTTCCAGAGAGTGATAGGAATACTCCACGGTTCCAAAGTGCTGCGTCAGTGATGGTTTGGGGAGGAATTAGCAATCGAGGCAAATTACCACTGGTTTTCATCGAACAAGGCTTATAGTCAATGCCGTATATTATAAAACGTAAGTTTTGGAGAAAGTTGTCAAGCCATATACACAAGAGGTGTTTGGAGATGATCACTATGTGTTTCAGCAGGATGTAGCGCAATAGCATACTGCAAATCTCGTTCAGGGCTGCTGCCGAGAAAATTTGACCGACTTTTTGGACAAGAATGAATAGCCTCCCAGTTCACCAGATCTGAATCCCTTGGATTATTTCGTATGGTCATACATGCTCGCAAAGGTAAATGACCACAGGGCGTCTAATATGAACCAATTCAAAACCGCAATCAAACGATTTGGGCCGAAATGCCGATGGAAGTCGTGGGTGCCGCCTGTGACGGTTTCGAAAAACGTCTGGAGCTGGTCAAGAAGGTTAAAGGCGGTGTTATTCCAAAACATATGCTGTAGTTGATCAGTATTATATTGCAATATAATGGGTAAAGTTGTAAATAAAATCTGGATTATCGATTTGAAATAAAGAGAGTTTTATTTTATATGAGTATGTATTGGACACGGTGTATATGGTAAGTTCACAGACCATTCGTCGGAGAATACGGGAAGTTGATCTCTCCGGAGGAATTGCAAGAAAGGTACCACTATTACGGAAAAAGAACCATCAGGCACGAAAGGAAATCCCTCTACAACATTGCGAATGGCTGGCTTCGAAGGTGCAAAAAATGACGGAATATCCTTTGGAGCGATGAAACGAAAATTAATTTGTATTCCTCTGATCCTTAACATAATGTGTGACCACCAAAGAGATCCACTTGCAAAGTGTTATATCAGCAATACACTGTTAATACCATAAAGCATCGAGGTGGTAACATTATGGTTTGGTGCTGTTTGTCTTGGTATGTCGTAGGTCCCATTTTTCGTATAAATTTTTTCATGACCAGATTCGAATATAAAAAAATCATACAACAGGTTATGTTTCCTTATGCAGAAGAGAATATGCCTCTTCTATGACATTATCAGTAGGACAGCAATACGAAACACACTTCTAAGTACGTGAAGGACTGGTTTCGAACAAACATAGTGTCAGTTATTTCATGGCCAAGATAGTCTCCTTACATCAACCTTACAGAAAACTAACGGAACGAGCCCTAAAGAAAGTAATTTGGTCAAGAATTTTCAAATGAGGCTTGAAGCTTTGGTTTGCTGTACTAAAGAAACTTGTCAGCGCTTGGTTGAGCAAATGCCAAGAAGACGGGACAAATTTCTACTTCTACTTCTAGTTCGATTAGTTTCAAGCTTTCTACAGCATAGTTACACACATATTTAGCTGACTAGGCATATTTCATATTTGATTCTAATACGTGCCTTTAAAGTAACAATTTTGGTGTTATGAGGGTTCTGGAGACCATGATTTAGACTTTAAGCGTGCTTTAAAATCACAATAAAACTTCAAATGTTAGTTGGGTTTATTGTTTAAACACTTATTTTTTTTCGTGCAATTCCTTTATTCTTAATACGCAATCAAACACTTATCTTTAAAGTTGAATTAAATAAAATTTAATTAAATAAATAACTTTCAATTTGGCATTTCTCGTTCCTACACCTATTTTAATGGCCAGTATTTGGTACTGATCACTTATTACACATGGTTTTGGTTTAATAACTTCATATAAAAAATAGAATCCCTGAAAATACCATCAGACCCAATTCTATCCCGACGATGTTACTTGGTTTAAAAACTACCCAAAAATGCCTGTGCCTTATTGGTACTGAAAATGGATTGAAACATATTATCCGGTGTTAGAACCGCTTCTGAGTGCTCTCATCTAGAATACTGATCAAGTGTGGAATCAGTAACAACCTTGTGATTAAAAACTTCGAAGAAATGCTCGAATTGAGTACCCAGTCTAGATTCTTGCGAATCTATATTAAGTATATGTCATCCGATATTAGTCTTCCATGTTATAACTCTCCTAGTGTGCGCTTCTCTTATCACAGTTCCTCCATTGATTATGATCTTTCCATGAAACAGGCTATTCAAGGAGTTCCAGATCAACTTCGACTTTTTTAAATTCCCCATATTTTTATTCAAAAGTACCAACATGTCAATTGTAATAGTAGATTTTTCACTGATGGGTCGCGCATTGATGGATCCACTGGTTTCGACGTTCACAATGAATACTCATCTGCCTTCCGGAAACTTCAGGAACCTTGTTCCGTATATGTTGCTGAGCTGGCAGCAATCAATTTCACATTCGAAATAATTTCCGACATGCCCATAGACCATTATTTCATCTTCTCAGATAGTCTAAGTTAGTCTATTCTTAAAATCTAAAGATCATTTTAGATTACCTTTGTATCGATCCCCTCACATTGCTCAATTCCGGGCAATGAGAAGGCGGACTCTTTAGCAAAGGTGGGCGCACAAGGCGAGATTTTTGAAAGAAGAATTTATTCCAAACTAGCTGATCCCGGTGCGAGCGTTGCTACGCCTGCAACTAAATGAATAAACATAACATAGAACTGACGCTTTTTTTTAATGAGTTTTTTTTGAGTAATAAGGAGTTCAAACTTCTATCAGAACATTCTTCTTACCCAGACAATACACAGTTTGTGGCTTAGTTACCTGGATAATTCTCAGGATTGGTTGAAATTTGTGTTTGAAATCACCATAGAAACATTTCTTGCATTCAAAAAACCCCACATACCATTTTTGATTCCATTTGCTTGATTAGTTAAACGTACGGTTTTTCGTGACGGTCGCAAAATTTTAGATTTTCATTTGACACTCTACCCTTACCGTAAGACGTAGTCTACGTCAAAAATTTTTTTTGTGCTTATTACTAGCTAAACCCAGTGCGAGCCTTGATACGCATGCAACTAAATAAGTAAAAAATTAGTTTAACTAGAACGCTTATGTTTTTTTCTGAATGAATATAGTAAACATATTTTTGTTTGCTAATGTGTGTAATTTATAAAAAAAAACGATGGTTTGTATTTTTAATTTAAAATTTGAATTTTTCTTTCTGTGTAGAAGCATATTATAAACAAAAAATTTATCTTCAAACGAAGCCGATCCTTTAAGTTTGTACGTATTTTTTTCTCGCATAACCTCAAGCATTCCCCATTCTTGATTACGAAGGGGTTAACCTTGTATCATAACATGCTGTTTACCCGAGATATTCCACTTTTTTGTTTTAGTTGTATGGATAATTTTCATGTTTGATTCAAATTTCTATTTCATTTGTTTGAGAGCCGTCTCTAAAGGGAGAAGGGATCTAAAACCACCTGTGTTTATGTGTGCTTATGTACAATCCATCGCCCACCATCTGGCAGTGTTTTTATGGAAGAAAAATGTTTGCAGTTAAACAAACTTTTGTCGATACGACAAACATTTTTAGCCTGAGAGTTGGAAGGTGATAGCTCTGTTGAGTTCCAGTGACCCATTTCAGAATGCCTGGTTACTCACGTCCATTCTGAGGTCACTGTCACTTACAACCAGCCCCGCATAGATACAATACAAACATCAAATGCAAATTAGTATTGTGCATACACTTCCATCATCAAGTCATATTGTTTTGACGATGGCACGTATTTAGAAGTATCGTTCAAATTTAGTTATACTCGGATAGATCTCACCGGATGCTGATGTTCAGTCTTCATTTGGACTGCCACCCTGTGATGCTCAAGGATGCAGATGTCTCTAAAAAAGAAGCTCTCCGCTATTCGGCAAATATTTCCACATCATCCTCTTCGCGTAGAACAGCACGAATATATTTAGTACTTCGTGCACAAATGAAATACAGGTAATCGCAGGTAAAAACACTTTCGAGTACAAATTAAACTTGAAAAATAACAATCACTGGGCAATGAATGAAAAACAAATCGCAGCTCTCTCTCTGTAGACCACGTGATGAGTGCATTTGAATGATATGCCAGCCACTCAGATGCACTGACGCGCATGCGCGTTAGCTCCGATTATTGCTTCTGACCAGCAAATGGTCGTTTTTTACATTGCACTAGTCTTCTTTTTTTCACTTCACACTCTACCATTTATCAAAATCCCTCTTTATGACGCGACTCAATATCGACTTCAAAACTGCTAATAATCATGAATACACTCGCGACCAAGCGGAAAAATACTCTAATTTAACCTTTTTTACCCGTGTGGCACAATACTAATAGCACCAACAAACAAAACAAAGCTGATTTAACTTTGCCTCCGGGTGCAAAAAAAATACTATTAAAATGGGGAAATGCTACCGAGCTTTACTTATTTTGGGAGGGAATCGTTGTATTCACTACGTCGTACACAAAACACACGGAGTTTTTATGATTTAGCAGTTTGTTCAAGTTGAATTACGAATTAATTTTGATATTTTGTTTCGCGAAAACGACGCAGCAAAAACAAAACACGCCAGTTTCAAAGCACGGCTTGCTGCGATCATCAGAAGGGATCTAAAACCATCTTAGACAAAAACCTGGCTTAAAACCCCCCACATGCCAAATTTGGTATTTAATTGATTAGTACTCGAGTTTGGCAGATATAAGTGCTCCATTTTTATGGGAGCCCCCCCCCCCCCCTCCAAATTGGGAAGGAGCTTCGAACCATCATCAGAACTTTCTCCGGCCCCAAAAAACCCAACATATAAATTTTCATAACAGTAGGGATAATTATAATGTTTGGTTGACATTTGCGTCTCATTTGTATGAGAGAGCTTACCCCTTCCAGAGAGGGGAGGAATCTCAAATCACCATAGAAACATTTCTTGCCTTCAAAAACCTCCACATACCAAATTTCAATCATTGTCTTGATTAGTTATCGAGTTATGAAGAAATGTGTTTTTAATTGGTGTGTGAGACACCCCCCCACCTTCCAGAGGAGGAAGGGGTTTTGAACCGTTAAAAGAACCTTTTCTGGCCCCAAAAATCCCCGCATAAAAATATTCATACCAGCAGGGATAATTCTCATGTTTGGTTGAAATTTGTGTTTCATTTGTATGAGAGCCCCCCCCCCTCCCTTCCAAAGAGGAGAGAGGTCGCAAACCAAAAATCTCCACATGCCAAACTTGGTTCCATTTGTTGGATTAGTTCTTGAGTTATGCAGAAATTTATGTTTTATTTGTATGGAAGCCATCCCTTCCAAATCAGGGAGAGGTCTCAAACAACCATAAAAAATACTTCATCTTCATTAACCCCCACATACCAAATTTGTTACCATGTGCTTGTTTAGTTCACGCATTATGCAGAAATTGGTGTTTTATTTATATGAAAACCACCTTTTAAGGCAAGGGAGGAGTCTCGATCCATCATGAGAATTTTCTCCGGCCCAAAAACCCCTGCATTCACATTTTCATAACAGTAGGAATAGTTCTCATGTTTCGTTAAAATTTGTGTTTCATTTGTATGGGAGCCTCCCTTTCCATAGTGAACCACCTCGAACCACACCAACCAACATAAAAACATTTCTTACCTTCAAAAACTTACCCATGCCAAATTTGGTTTCATTTGCTTGATTAGTTCTCGAGTTATGCAGAAATTTGTGTTTCATTTGCATGGGAGCCCCCCTTTTTAGAAGCGGGAGCGGTCTTGAACTATCATAAGATCCTTTCTCGGACTTAAAATCCCCTGCATTCGCATTTTCATAACAATAGGAATAGTTCTCATGTTTCGTTGAAATTTGTGTTTCATTTGTTTGGAAGCCCCCCTTTCCAGAGAGAGGAGGAGTTTCAAACTACCATCAAAACATTTCTTGCCTTAAGGAACTCTTAATTTGGTTCCATTTGCTCGATTCGTTCTCGAGTTATGTAGACATTTGTTTTTCATTTGAATGGAAGCCCCCCTTTCCAGAAAAAAGGGGTCTCGGATCATCAAAAAAAACATAGGCTGCCTTCAATAACTCACTCATTCCAAATTTGGTTCCATTTGCTTGATTGGTTATTGAGTTACGCAGAAATTTGTGTTTCAATTGTATGGGAGTCCCCCTTCACAGAGACAAGGGAGGTTTCTTACCGTCATAAAAACCCCAAAAAACGCCTGCATACAAATAATATATATATATATATATATATATATATATATATATATATATATATATATATATATATATATATGTATATATATATATATATATATATATATATATATATATATATATATATATATATATATATATATATATATATATATATATATTTATATATATAAAACATATATATTAAAACAGTTGTTATACTAAACTTTTGTTTCCGTGAAACTTGTATCTGTCCAGCAAGCTGTTGGTCACCCTTTTGAGTCTAGCTCCTGGAAGGGGCTATATTGACCGAGGGCTAGACGGCAGTCGCTATCATGAGCAGCAAATAATAGCTTAAATAATTTACCTGCCAAGCCCCTTCCAAACGTTAATGTGACCCACAAACCTCCACCCAGCCACGAGTTATTGGCAATCCACCTAATTACACAAAAAAGCAATGTATTGTTAATAACAATATTTATTATCGGCTCCACAAAGTGTTACACACGTCTGAGCCTAACAAATAAACGAACTAATAAAAAAAAACTTAGTTTGGTGATGCAGGTTTTCTTGTTTGGATATTATTTTAAACTTTTGATACTTTTTACCTAAAACAATGCTTAATAGTTTATTCTGACATTGTAAAGCAAACAAATTTAATTTAATTTTACCAAAAATAATTACCTTGCAGAAAAAACTATTTTTTTAAAATGATTCTTTAATTGTGTTCTGGTTTTAGCAAAAAAAATCAAATTGTGCCGTCAAGCGTACTCCGGTTATTAGTTAGAAAAAAAAGTTTGCAGCTTTCAAGCCAGGGCCTATTCATAAACCACTTAAACTATTTTTTTTTTAATTTTCAAACCCCCTAGTAGACTTTTCTCAATACAATTTTTTTGAATTTTTTGAATGGAGACCCCACGAGAAGTCCCTAAACGTAGGGGGAAAACAGAAAAAAAAACTCCAGCCCCAGAAGAAACAAATGTAGATGAATAAAAAGGGTTACAATGCCATAATTTTGATGAAAAAGGAGCTAATTATCTTTATCCAACAACTGTTTCTCAAGCACCAAGCAAAAAATCAAAAAGTAGCAGGTGATCAACACACATCAGACTCATAATACAGACTGCAAACATCTTATTTGCCTGGGTAACGTGCAACCTGATTCATCAGAGAGCTGTTTTGAAATTAATGGTGCTTGCCAATCATCGGCCAGTCAATGTAACCTACACTGCACGAAACCAACGAGCCAACGTTACCTACTGATCATCGTCATCATGACATTAATTCCTTCTTCCCATTGAAAGTTAATTCATATTCCTATCATAGCTAACTCAGTAGCAAAAACGGTAAATGATGGAAAGATTATAGAATAATGAAATCATTTATTTCATTTCATCAACGTAAAAGAAGCCATATTTACCACATTAAAGTTAGAAAAATACATAATCCATATCCATAGTACAACAGGTGAGCTTTCGAAATTAGGGTATATGTCCCTTTACTCAGCGTATTATGCAATGATCGATTACATTTTTTATTATAACTCATAGAGTTTTTAAGCTGTAAGCGAGATTCAACTAGTTAGACACTTGCTAAGATATGTTTGATAAGACATTTGGTAGTATGTATCACGAAAAGTTACACAACTCTTTCTATAAAGTCAGCAACATTCGAGGGATATGGATTTAATGTCGGTCTACAGGCACCAAATTGGGTCTATTCATGGATGTAACTTTGTCCCATTCGATGGATTTATAACAAAATGCAGTCTTTGTACGGTTTTTTTCTAGTTCTATGAATGAAGGCATTGCTAGCTGTATTTGATTTACGTAATACAACAATTCACAAAACAAACTCAAGTTAAACTGCTTCGAAACACTTAAGTGATGTTCATATATGATTTATAAGCCATTCAATAATGAAAACATTATAATTCACTATACAATGATTTTGTTCCTTTGGTTTGTGTTTAGATGAGCCACTTGAAAGTAAACAACTTCAAATTCATGCATTTCCACTTGATGTTTTACCAATAACAACCTTATTACTACGTTATTGATACAACATGCCATAATTGGGAACATTCAAAAAAATATGTCCCCAACATTGGGTCTACGATTTTCTTGTAAAATCATTGTTATTTTAGCAATGTGAACAGTAAGTTAGTAACGTGTAACTATTTTCTGCACATTCAGACTGCATTACTTGCATTATCGATTCAATTAAGCCAAATTTAGATCACTTGAAGATCGTGTAGACCACCGTTCAGCTTAACCAGTAAAATCATGATGCTCCAAAAGTTCAAAAAATTGAAAATTACGCGGAAGTGAACAACTATAAGTTGATGAATATTGTCTTAATTGCTTTGGATTGCATCGGTCATCCTAATAGCAATATGATTTTGTTGATTATTGCTAAATTAATGACACATTTCACAAACTTCTATTAGAACATTTTTCTTACCCAGACAATACACAGTTTGTGGCTTAGTTACCTGGATAATGCTCAGGTTTGGTTGAAATTTGTGTTTGAAATCACCATAGAAACATTTCTTGCATTTAAAAAACCCAGCATACCAATTTTGGTTCCATTTGCTTGATTAGTTCTCAAGTTATGCAGAAATTTGTGTTTCAATTGTATTGTTTCAAATTTGTATTGTTTTCAAATTGTTTCAATCGTATCCCCTTCCAGAAGGGGGAAGCAGTCTCAAACAATCATAAGAACCTTCCGAAACCCAACCTGCTTTGTGTACTTACAAGATTAGGAGCTGCTGGCGATCTTCGCTGGGTCTGCGGACAACGATTCGATCGTTCCACGGGGGGTTACTTCCGGAGCACCACTTAACACGTCGAGACAAACCTGCTCACCACCGTACAGTACCGCTCTATTTTGGTCGTTGTTGGGCCAAATCCAAAGGACACTGCTTGATTCAGTACCTGTGATAAAAAACAAAACGAAATTTAGTTCAATCCGAATTAAAATCGAAATAAAAACTTACCTTGAGACTGCGAAAATCACTTTTTGTTTTTGCACAGCTCACACAACCGAACCGAAACGACTCGCGGTAAAAATGGACACAGTTTTTTCGCATCCGCTTTGTGCTGGCACGACAGCGACAGCCCGTCGCATACACGTATACATGTGCAAATCATGTATTCATATACGGCTGAAATATTTCCAGGCTCTTGTGGAACACATTGGGCAAAATTGCATTTAAACATCGGTCATTTTTTGCAATATATTATTGAAAAAATCGCTCGAAATGAGGTGTTGCATTTAACGCAACATATCCTAGTTTTGGGTGTAGTGGGACATTTTACTAGGCGAGGGCTCGGTTTTGGTGTGGTCTCTGCGAACTTGTTTCTGGAAGGAGATTCTCTTTAGACCCCTGTAGCTTTGGGCTACGCGTAAGTGTATCTGCTAACGGGCCCACAATACGTTTTTGGCCCTTCATACAGGAACATGTTGGAAACATCTACCACAGTATAACCTTGATCAAATCGTTTAATTAAAACTGTTCAGTGCTATAGGCATCCGGTCTTGCTACACTAGATAGTAGTTCACATCATCATCATCATCATCATCATCATCATCATCATCATCATCATCATGAGGTCCAAGTTGTTTGCCCCTTCTTGGCCGTTCATGCAAAGAGTAAGGTTTTGCAAAGTTCACACTTTTCACTTAACCATGTGTCCTTAACCGCAGCAAGAATTTAAAACCTGTCCACGTTAAATTTCGGACCCTTTTCTATCAGTGTAGATTTTGAATTATTTAAGGGGTCACTGAAATGTTTCACTTATATGACAGCTGAAACTCTCCACCTTATTTAGTGGAACGAATCGAAAAGTATGCTCCAAAATTCATTTACTCGCATGAGCACCACCGATATAAAATAGCAACCCTGGGTTGCGTATAGAATAGCAAAAGAGTGTGATGTTTCCTATCGAATGATTCTACAGGAATCCTCGAAAGCGAACATTGTACAAAGAATAAACGAGGAAAACAGAATCATGCGAAACAAATGTCCAGCTATACGTTATATCGAATAAATGCGTTGTCACTGAACGTAAGCGATTTGAATACACCGAATGAGATTATTTTGACTCAGTGAATGAAATCAGCTGGAAGTGTCAGAGCAGAGATACGGTTTAAAATGACGCTTTATGTCTTAATGTTGCATTAGATTGCTTAACATCATGTGAGATCATTATTTGAAATGTTAAATGATGTTTAATGTATGATTTGAAGAAATATGTGTTCGTCAATCAATCTCGCTTAGCTGAATCTAACTGAATGCAATCGTTAATGATTGAGCGGGTAAAAATTAGGCAATGCGAAATCGTCCACACTGCTACCGTCCGACTCATTTACTGTACGATCAGCTGCCAGTTTTACTTATTTTTGTTTTCTACGAATAGAATGAAAGCAGAATAGTAATGAACAGAATCGGAATAATTTAAACGTGGTAACGCTCACTTCTGAATGTTTATGCGTGTGAGTGAAAATTAGCGCTAATTGAACCGATTTTTCCATATGCTCCAACAAATGGGCAAGGTAGCCATTTTTTGAGCGTTTTGTAGTTGCTACTCCGTTACCGATCAGAACAAGCGTAATTGCACAGAGAACCACATAGATGGAGCTTGGGAGTAGCTTTGCATCTTCAATGTACAAGTTCACTAGTTCATTCTATTTATAGATCAGTACCGGTGCCGGCCACGTCCTCACGGTCTTTGGGGAGGGAGGAACGATGATTAGTTTGACAATCGTTGGTTAGAGACCGTGTTTACCTCTGCGTCTCAACAGTTATCAAGGGAAGGATAGTTGTGTTAGTGGGGCAGCTCGGCAAGAAGGTGATAGCCATTATTTAGAAATATCCCAAACTTTCTGTGTGAAATGTGGCTCGCAAAAATGGAAAGTCAAAAACATAAGTACAGAAAGTGAAGCAGATGCAAGAACTGAAGGCATACATAGTGAAAAAGTTGCCCAACCGTGATTAAAAGTAAAAAGTCGTGCTAAGGAGCTTTACACCAATTTTTTGCTAACATTTTCTAGTACCATAATAGACGACGAAACATACGTACTCTTAGACTTTAAACAGCTTTCGGGGCTGGCTTTTTATTCTGCAATACAAAGGAGCTCCGCTGCCGAGCATTTCCGGACAAAGAAGGTGTCAAAATTCCTGAAGAAGTATTTGATTTCGCAGGTCATATGTAGTTGAGGTCGAAAATCTAAAATTTTAGTCTCTACTGGCACTATCAACAAGGATCTGTACGAAACAATGTGAGCAAAAGCAATTTCTACCGTTTGTCAGAAGCCACGACTCTTCAGCTCTGTTTTGTCTCTTGTCACTATGCAAAATGCGTCCTGAAATGGTATAAGAGGTCAAATACGTACCAAAAACAGCAAATCCACCAAATTGTCCAGAACTTTACTCATTAGAGAAGTACTGAGCTCTTGTTAAGCGAAAACTCTTCGAAACTAAAAATAAAGCTAATGGTACCGATGATTTCATGAGAAGCTGGAGAATCGTCACGGTGGGCGTATCTGATGATACCGTACGGAACCGGATGGCGGGTATATCACAGCTAGTTCTTGAATAGGAATTGATGCTTAGAAAACTCTGTTCTAGGTTAGCTCGGCCCTTATCATCACGTAATTGATGTGTGGAATGGGACTTGTTAGCCGAGGAGGACCAACAACCCGGTAGACTCTCGCCTCTGCTCTTCCGGAGCTTTCGTATCGAGCCCGATAAACTAGATTATGGCCGAAGCTGGAACCTTGGGCTTCTCAACTGCTAGCAGCATAATCCACAGCGCTGACGGCTATTCGAGTACTGTTGAAAAATCGTTGTAACAACACTTTTCCTTTTATTCAGTGATCAACTGATAGTTAGAGCTAACAGGTACAGCGCCGTCCATTGTTGGTCAGCTCAAGCAACCGTGTTTGGCACACACTAAGACTATCGATTGTATGGCACGTCAAAACAAGAGTTCAAGCCGGGTAAAGTTCGTGCACCTACCGGATAAAGTTCATCCAGTTGTCCAACAATTACTTTCAACTCGAACTCACAGATCGACGGTCATTTGTACAGACGGTTCCAAGTGTGATAAAAGGGTAAGGGCCGTGTTCCATACTTATGACCTAAAAGGAACGTATAGACTCCCAATAAAGAATGTGCACACCAAAAAGTAGTCATCGTAAATGCCCTAATGCAGTCTTCTCCGTGTACGCTTTGCTAATCCGATCACTACTACATGAATATTAATGTATGTGTGCTATGATGAAGACGTCGTTTGGCTACAGTAACCTTTATTCAGTAAAATGGCGTCGAATCAAGAACGCGTGCGCGAAGCAATTTTGCACAAAAGAGTGGAAAATCTAGATATGTCGCACGGCGATATTGCCAAGTCATTAAAAATCGCAAAATCGACGGTTACTAAAGTGCTAAAAAACTTTCAGCAGCGCTAAACTTTAAAGAGAAAGGTCGGTTCCGGAGGTAATCATGATTCTCGTTTCGTCGCGGAGAGGAAGAAAGTGATTAAAGAATTTAAGAAGAAACCGAATATCTCCGTTCGTGATGTGGCGAAAGAAGTGAAAATGTCTCCATCGTTCGTCCAGCAAGTGAAGAAAAGTGCAGGCTTGAAATCATTCAAAGTAGGAGTTGCTCCAAATCGTAACGACAGCCAGAACAAGAGCGCAAAATCTCGATCGAGAAAATTATATGACACTATGCTGAAGGAATACGACTGCATAATATTGGACGACGAAACATATTGCAAAGCTGACTTTAAGCAGATACCGGGACTACAGTTTTATACCTCGTTGCAAAGAGGAAATGTTGCTGATCGTTTTAAGCAAAAAAAATTGTTGAAGTTCCCAAAAAAATACCTCGTATGGCAGGCAATATGTGGATGCGGTCTCAGAAGCGACATCTTCATCACGACTGGCACTATAAATGGACAAATTTACGTAAAAGAGTGTCTGAATAAACGACTGTTGCCGTTCATTCGGGAACACAACGGTTCGGTGCTGTTCTGGCCTGACCTGGCATCTTGCCACTATGTTTTCAACATCCAAAAAATATTTCAAAAACTAACATTGTTTATGGTTCTACATATCCTATTTCACAGATATCAGCAATCATTAATGTGTCCTGCGGGGAACAAGAGTAGTTGGAGAATCCGATTTTGGGTTTATTATGTTTTCGTTTTTTGGTCAGAGATCATATTCATATGGAATTCCTTTCGCATTGTTGTTTGTTTAAATTTTCTTTGCTAGCAAAATGGTCTTTCATCATATCACGTTGAAATTTTCGCCATTTCAGAGTTTCAATTATCGAGCACCGCGGCTGAAGAGACAGAGAGCTGCATTTCATTATTATATGTACAATGTTTAGTGGTTCTTCAGAACACCCTATGATTTCCATCATATCATGACCTTTGTTGCAACACCGCACAAGTTATCTGGCAACACTGCATAGCGGTGACTTTGAGTGCCGTTGTTACATAGAGAAAGAGAAAGAGTGGGAGAACAAAAAGTAAACAGATGATAGATTTAGAAGTAGTGATAGAGAATAGAATAAACATAAACATAACTCGCCATCGCTTTTTCGAATTATTGAAAACAAATCGGTTTTGCTGCGCGTTTAGTTTATACATTTTTTATTTGGTTTACGATCGATTAAAAGGAACAAAAACGTTCGAAATCTTATCGCCAGTCTTCTTATCTGCAGGATCGGTGAACGGAAAAGACTTCCAGAACTCTCGATCTAGTCGCACCTAGATTTGCCGGCAAATTCATCGAGCAACAAATAAAACACCCAAAGTTAGGGTAGTTGGACCGAAATTAGGACGAGAGGTGAACTAGATAAATCCCTAGGAAACCATTTATCACGATAGGTGTTCAGGAAAGAAAGATAAGGAGGCTTTGATAGTGGGCAGGGAAACCACTTAATTGTAAGCCAAAATTAATACATATAAATAACACTCGAAATGTAAACTAATGTTAATAAAAATTTACAGTTTGAGCGTCGCTTACGAAATACGTTGGCTGCTACAAAAAATTGGATTCCATCCGGAACAACTTTCATAAATTAGTATACACAGGGTGCGGCAGAAAATAATGCGAAAATTTGTTCTATTTCTTTCAAATCCCATTTTGAACAAATTCAAGCAATAATATCAACATTTTCGAGTGCAATTATCTTTATAAAGTCCCTTCAAACAAATTTATTCAAAGTGTAATTCGATATAATAGTATATTATTTAACGACTTATGGTTGAGCTGTACAGAGGTAAATAGCTGCATCTTATTCCCAAGTAGCACAACTTGTTTCAATAGAGCAAAAAAATCTCTCTTGAAACAAATTAGGGATAGTTTTGTTTGGCTATGTACCTCAAATTTACACCCAACAGCAACGCAAAAAGCGCAAGGGTGGAGTCTATTTGCAACTTGACATTGTTTACACAGCGTTGCAATAGCATTTTTTACAACATTCAAATATTGTACATCCCGTTGCAACAAAGTGAGATGATACCGATATTAAAATTAATGCGAGGATAACTTTTTCTTTAAATGGATATAGTTATCAACTAAATATTAGTGATAAAAATATAGAGAAGCAAATTGATCTGAAAATCGTGATGGAATAGGTTTTTTTTCTAAACGCTTCCAAATTTATGGATAAATATTCTGTTCTACTACGCAAAATATAAACGCCTTTCAATAAATCCTCGAGAATCGAGCATTGCTTCAGATTTTGAGAACGGAAAATTTGTGTAAAATTATGTTTGCATTTGGGAGAATCAGATATTTGATTCATTTGAAGAATGCTAAATCGTTACAGGTTGTAAGGCTGAGATTGGAGAAATGAGTGAAATTTTAAAACCTCATTTTGTATTGCCAAATTTTGGTATATGGCATCTACGGACAAACCAAATACACTTCCGGGTCAAATAATTTTGAAATTATTCTTAACACGTTAAGTTTAACTAACTTTTAAAAGTTTCACCATTTAAGTTGGTCATATAATCCAATTTTGATAATGTTTATGAAAGTTTTATTGGTTATTTAAGCATTTTATTTGAATCTATATTCGCTTAACTCAACACAAAATTTCATGCAACAAATTTTATGCCATTTGATCGTCAATAACCTAAAATTTCCTAAATTGGTTGTGAGGGTAACTAAACTATTTATTACACTTTGCATTGTATCACAGAAATGCGGTAATTTATACTAAAATCTGTATCCACATTAATCCGGACACCTTCAAATCATTGTAACTTTTGAAATATTGCACGTAGGAATGAAAAATTTCACTGTGGTATAGCTGAGAGTCTATGACAAAAAAGACTTTGATTGATGTTTACATTTCATGTATAGTATTCAAGATGGCGTTGAAAGAAAAAATAGTGCGCGAGCGAATTTTGTACAGGCGTACGGCAAATCCTGACTTGTCAATACGGGACCTTGCAAAAACATTGGATTTGCCTAAATCCACTGTTCACGATGTGCTCAAATCATTTTCGGAACGTTTGACGGTGGAGAGGAAAACGAGAAGTGACAAAAACATTGGACGCGCTGATCCTGTCATGGACCGAAAGTGTATGTACACTTAAGATAAAGTACCATCTTAATATAAGTGGTGATTCCTAGCTGTAGTGAAACAGTTGTTGGAACAACGATTAAATAAGACTACCTGATCTTCTTTTTATCACAAGAAAGTAACCTTAATTTCCTAAATTTACCATTTTTAAGCTGCCACACCTGAAGCTGTAAAAAACGGTTTTTTAATACGGTGTTTTAAATTATAAATATTAAACAACTTTGAAACAACTTTACTATGCTTGTGTGCGCATATGATCAATGGATTATTCCATATTCAAAACATTAAGATTCAGATATTGTTGCTTGGGTTTTGAATTAAATAATCCATTTGAAAAATATAAAATCAAGTACTGATACATTGATTGTTTTACCAATACCAAAATGTTACTATGTGATGAATATTTGGTTATTGTTGGGAACAGAGCAAAAATTATGTCCTTATAATTAGGTCAACGGGTTTCTTGTGAAATTATTGATGTTGTGACAACCACTTGTCAGTCACAGGGCGATTGTGTGACCGGGCAATCCCTCGACATGGCTGAATGACAGCACTATAATTGGAGCAAAAGTCAAACCATGTAAACAGACAGAAGACCACATTTTTTGTACCGGAAAGCTTTTCTAAAAATCTACCCAGTAATTAAAAGTGGAATATCTTAATCTAAATTATTATCTTTAATATTAATTGCTGTACTTTAGTGCTAGTATTTTGGATTGTTATAAAATAACACTACATACGTAAGTAATATTTTGAACTGATTCACGTAACTTGGCCTAATTAGATTCTTAACCTAGATTCACTATCGTACTGCAGTGGAATCGTAATTTATTATTCTAATACCGAAATGTAAGTAAATCATATATGAAATTTCTAAATACTCAAATCTAAATATATTTGTAGCTTTGAAGCTGTAAGTATCAGCTAGCAGAATTTCGGTGTTTGGTTTTAGTACAACACAAATCACAACATTCTTCAAAGATTTCGTCTATTTCGATAGCCGAAAAGAGTGATTTTCGGAATATGATGGATGAAACTCAGGATTCTTCACCAGAAGTTACCCAGAATCCAGAAGAAGTACCCACAAAGCACTGTATTTTATGTGATCGTCCGGATTCAGACGATGATTTAGTGCAATGCGACCGTTGTGATCAGTACGTGCACTTCAGCTGTGCAGGGGTGAACAATTCGATAGCTAACCCTGATCGTAGTTTCGTATGTCAACATTGCACGGAAAAGGATGAGTTAATCTCGATCGTGTCCAGAAGATCGAGTCAAGGATCTCGCAGTAGTCGAAGATCGGTTCAGTTGGCTCTACGGATGAAAATGCTAGAGGAGGAAAATCGAATCCGGATAAGGAGAATCGACGAGGAAGAAAAATTTCGGAAAATGCGTCTCGAATCAGAGGAAATGCTGATGAGGGAAAAGTTCGAGTTACTTCAAGCGGACCTTGAGAGTGATGATGACAAAGCCAGCAGGAGGAGTGAAATAAGCCAACAAAAAGTTCGGGAGAATACGGAGTCATGGGTTGAAAAAGGAGGTCAGACTGAAGGAGCAAACAGTAATGCTGCCACGTCGTCCCGAAAATACTCAGAACGGTCTTCGCCACGCAACGAAGGGGCTACCACACAGCCGCTGGTCATCATTAAGGATAGAGCAACCGCTCAATCGCTTATAGCTACTACTGAAGGGCAGATAGAAGAACCGCACATTTCGGTACAAGTACTACCGAAATCCTCAGCAACGAGTACCCCTAAAGATGTTCCAATAGGATCGAATCTTCTTCGTTGTGTGACAACTGATTCGGAGAGAGTCTACGTCGTTCATGCTAGTACCTGTTTCGTCGTCGGGGCTAGGTATGCAGTATCAAGTCGTTGACATCTGTTCTGTGACATCAAACTCATCACCTGGACATGATTTGTCGGTTTCTAACATGATCGTTTCATCCGCGCCGACAGTGAGACATTTAGCATCAGCCTCTAGTGCGACGGTTACTGCTCCGGCGGGGTTAAACATGTCAGCTCTTTCTTCGAACCCGATGGGCACATACTCTTCTAAAGCAGTGTTACCACCAATATCAGTTGTAAGCACCACCGTTTCCATTCCGTCGGCTCAAGCGCTACCCGCGGCAACATATTCACTTGCTTCGGTAGCAACAACAAGTCAACAGCTTAGAAGTTATGCAACGAATTACAACGTAGCAACGACGAGTACATCGATAGCTTTGCCGCCAAGCAATCAACGGAAAATGGATGATTTCGACACGAATGGAACCCGTACATCTATTCCCTTTACAAGGGCTGAAAAAGACACTCACGGTGCCAGGATCAACCACGTAGTGGAAGCACCTACGCTAAAAACGACGTACCAGCTGCCGCCGCCGAGTATTTCGTTAAGTTCACAGCCACTGCCGGGGAACGAATTTTCGCGTCACAACACTCAGTTGGTGAACGATTCGATACCGTTACTACCACCAGCGGGACCTATTATGGAAGAGTACAACATCTTAGAAACTATGCCAGCAGATTCGCACCATCGGATTCGCCTTAAACAGTGGGATTACTGTGCTCCTCCAACGAGTCGTGCGTTCATGCCATTACCACCGTCGGGACCTAATCTGCCGGTATCTCGTAGTTTTCCAACGTTTAGTTCGTCTTCTT